>CM061532.1:179744898-179772532 GCA_030545055.2 Neoaliturus tenellus
GTATTTGTTTATTAGTGTATTTTGATATATTGACTAAAATAATTTCAATTGATACTAAATCAAACCAAATAATACCGTACCAAAAGTAATTTACATCAGAACCACACTTAAATATGTCACATACAATAAACTGACTACTAACCAAAGTGCTTATCCATATACGACACCGGAACACCACAGAATTTCACATATCCAACTTACGCCCTTAGAAAACTATAACACTAATCACCACGTGTTTAGTTATTACTCCACTATATAACCAATAACATACATCACTCGTCTCCTCACTATTCCACGATTTAAACTGAAATTTAGTTGGTAGGCAGCACCGTCATTGCCCGCATTGAGGAAGTCATAGCAGGCAGTAATGCCCTGCTAGACTGGCAAAGACATTTTTAGAAGTATAGTGCAGTCAGTTTGACCCGGTCAGACTGGAAAACTCTGCAAAATACTGTACAGTCCAGGTAATTCAGAAGGGAACTGGAGGTTTCGCCTGTAGTACCGGCAATACAGGATCACCAGTACACGTAATGGTATTCCTGAAAACCCATTTATTTAGTTTCCGTGTGTTTCACCGGGTTTAATGGGTTTCCAGACTGCTGTACTTCAGGAGGACCAGTAAACTAGGTAATGCGACATTGCCTTTACGGCTGGAAGAAGTATTTTTCTCAGTGAAAGAAGTTACATAATTACGACGCCACTTTTAATTACTGTACCTCATAATATGCAAGGTAACTACCACCGGTTACGTGCTGATCGAGAGGTACTGCAGCCAACACAACACTATACTGTAGTACACCGTATGGTTACGATGTATTGTGTCGCACGACTGTCGCGACCTCTCCGGCGAAGTTTGGAGTTACACCTGCGATACGACACGTCGTAAAGATTTAACGACACCGTCGTCGTCCTGCCAGGGTGGCCAACCTGCGGGAGTTGAATCATCTGCTGAACCGATGGAGAAACTGTGCTTATCTGAATAACCTGGAGACCACGCAAACGAGACAATCGAAAAGAAAAAGGTAAATGAATGACACGAGTTTGCTAAAAATATTTTTAAAGTTTATTTTATAAAATGGTATGGGCACTATGAATTAAAATTTCTGTTAATGCGAAGGGGGTCCGGTTCGATTAAACAAAACTATTAGAGAAAGCTTCGCTGTGCTGTGTGCGACACCCATAGCAAAAAAGGTTATGAATTTTAATCTGAAAATTATATTTTTGCCTAACAATATTCAAAGTTTAAATAGAAGGGTATATTTCTCTCAACAATGCATGAATTCTTCAACCTATCAATCTCATGGGAAATGATCAGAATTTGGTATTTTTCGTAAAGTATCTAGGTGTAATTCAGTAGCAAACTTCGATTCTGATTCATCCATTTGCACTGCGAACACTTACAGTTTCTGATTAAAATTATTTCTTGGTTACAATAGGTAATATACTCGTAAAAGTTTCTCAAACCTCAAACTCATTTTGTATTCAATGATGATTCTGAGAAAAAAATTATAATCAAAGTAAATTTTCCAGTTAATATAATTGTAATAAAAAGACACAGGATGGCTGAAAATTAAAAAATAATTTATTCAGAAAGGAGAAATAAGGATATGAACAATCGAAATTTAAAAGGAGAAAGAAGATATGCATATATATACGGGGAAGTTGTCGGGGAATGTTAACATGTTGTTCCCACGTTTGCAAGAATTTACTTTTGTAGAATAAATAAAATCTTGATCGGTACACATTACTGGTAATTTTCCTTGGCATTCACACGTAGAGTTAGGTCTTCTTTGTGTTCCGTCTCATTCCAGGGTGTAGGTCGTGATCAGGAGGTCTCCAAGTCCGGTTAAATCGTCACCGTTGTCTCGTCTGGTCAGTGGGTTGGGGATGCCCGAAGGGTACCCGTAATTTTGAGTCCACATAGAGGTGCATCATCGAGATTGTAGTTCCAGATATTTTTCACTCGCACGTTCAATTTAAATTCCTCCAATGATAATTAACTTAACAATTTGATTTTTTTTACAGACTTAATTCCAATCGTTCAAACTGTTAACACCATAATTTATACCAAATATGTATCAGATTTAAATTTTTCCTGTATTAATATGGGAATTTTGTAAAAAAAATACTGCTAAAATTTGGGTGGTTCATTAAATACTAAAAATTTTTACTTATAATTTAGACTAATTGTTACTAGGGTAACAAACAAAAATAATGTTGTACACATTAACAACAATTTTATACCGATAGGGAGGGGATTAAAAGTAATGGCTTAAAAAACTGAAAAATGTAACGCTCTTAATAACTGGTTTTATATTTGAAGGATATTACAAAGATAGCTTCTAGAACCCCAAAATAAAAATTCCTGCGATACAACATACCATTTGGGCTTAGGATCGAATTGCAAAACTGTGTAAAAATACTTGGATGCCTATCACCAAGGGTAAGGATTGATATTTTCTACGGGTTTACACGGTTTAAAACTGACGTAAATCTATCAAGTATGGAAATATACATGTATTTTATGATGCTTTTTGCAATTAAAACGGAAACACACTCACAAATCTGAATTTACTTAAAGACCCAGGCCCATAACGCATTCAGTCGACCAAACGATATATTATTATATTTTCTAATTTTCTCTGCAGAACCTAATGAATATCCCAATGGGTGAGCGTACTCTGTATATACTGTAGTCTACATGTTGCTGTTTTAATATATATATGTTTTTTTATTATTTAATATAATCTAAAATATTGCCTACCAAGTGAATACAGTTTGTTATAGCTGGTTGCTGTTCAGTTTATGATAACTGATGTTATGGATTCTAATGTCTAAGGCTAAAGCGATGGTGACTGACCACTTAGCGGACTTATTGCAGGACGAAAACCACTGATTATCATACAGTATACGATGAAAAAGACTTGTGAAGCAAACTAAGTAATTACTTTAGTGTCTCATTTATTCTAATTTTCCCCTACAAGTGTGGAGGATATAGGCCTATATATGAATGTAAAATACCCGGCCATCCATAAATAATTTACGCAGATACTCAAGAAAAATCTATTATTATCCTGTACTAACGAGCAATGTCTGAAGGGATGTGTGTTCCACGATCTCAAAATCTAGCGGTTAGATTTTGCTTAAACTTTGCATTTAAGAGTGTTTTTGGCCCAAAAATAAGTTTAGAAACAGCCTCAATCCCAGGAAAAATCTAATTTGGTCTATATTTAAGTTTAAAATCGTACTTCTTAACATTGGTCTTATGGTTTGCTATTTTGGTAACGAAATAACAACGAAAGGTATAATACAGAAATAAAGGAACAGTAATGTTAAGCAGACCTTTTGAAACAGCTGTTAACTGTGAAGAGGTATAGTGGTTGTTGAAGGAAATTTATTAGCTTTATTACCATGACACTATATCAAAACTGAATTAAAACCAACGAGCAAGGCTCGGTTAACCTGGTACCATTGACTATGTACACTAAGTGTACAAAGTCAATGCTGGTACTTATTCTTAAAATAGTAGAGGATCTTAAAATATTTTAAAGTAAATATTAAATTTTAAAAATTGAATATTTACACCAAATAAGTAGAATAACTATTTTACAACAAAACTATTTCTTTAGTAAAGAGCTAAACTATTTAACGAAATAAATGGATTTTGATTTGATTATACAGAGAAAGTTTTACAGAGAAAGATTATACATTTAAATCAGTTTTGGAGCGAAAATACATTTCACCTGACACCTAGTAACTAAAGGATCTGCTATACTTACACAACCTCGAATGTAAATTCGACAGCTACAAAACGTACCTGAAACAGAAAAAGCATTTATTTAACATCATGTGCTATAATAAATATTAAACATATAAATCAAAAATATTTTCATGCTAGCTTCATAAACCAATGAATGACAGTGAACTTGGAATACTTGAAACCGTCATTACCTATATTTTATATGAATTTTCGTGTCTGGTGTAAGTGTAAAATCATGCAAAAAGTATTTTAAACTTAGATTTTGTTTAGTAAAGCATGGTCCCCAGTGTTGGCTGCTTTTAAAATATAATCGTATTTGTTTCCTTGTAACGAACGCAACAAATTTAAAACTCAGAGTAAATTGACTTAGACAGCCAGTGGATTAATTATAGCAGGGATGAGTTGTGGGGTTAAGCGATGGATTGGGGAGGCGGCGGCGAGTAAATGAGGGGTTACGTCTAAATATGGGTTTACCGAACCCGGGGGAAGTCTAGGGGAGGAAAAGTTTCTGAGAACAAGGTGGAAGTAAAAATTATGTGGGTAACATTCACTCTATCCTCAATGCGAATTTGGTATTTATAGATACTGTGTACGTTCATAATCATCGCACTTATCAGATAATACTATATTATACAGAGCGATGCAAAAGTAGCATTGTATGAAAAATTATCTATACAGTAATAAAATATTTTAAAGAAAACGTAAGTTTATCATACAAAAGCCAAACTTTTACTATCTGTATTAGAGAGTTAAGAAACATAAATGAACTCTAAAGGTGCGTTTACACCAGAGATTGACAACCAAAAGTTGACTGGACCAAGAGGTACTGTTGACACTATAGCCATATGGATATAACAGTAAAAGTCTACCATTTTGGAAGAAGAAATTCTACAACTACTACCAATGCTACTACTGTAATAAGTCAACACCTGATGTTGATAAAGAGGTGGCTAACTTGGATATTATCAACAAACTATTAAAACTGTATCTTACTTAATTTTGCAACCCTCTGTATCGTTACATTTTTGCATTTTACATAAAATATACCTATACACTGTGGCACTATCACATTGAAAGGTCTTTAAACATCTCGGTGCAAGATTACTTAAATATCACACAGAATTTTGACATTTGACGAGGGCTAGACTAAAAAACAAATCCTCTTAAAAACTCAAATTAGGGTTTAGTTATTACGTAAATTACCGAGTGGATAAACTTCTCATGGAATAACAGTACGGTATTTAAAAACACCTTTTGTTGCGTTAGATCTATAACATTATGGTTCATGAATTACAGGTGGCACATAAAACAGTCCTTGGAAGCGGGCTAATTTATGATATTGAGTACTGGATTACCAGATTTAGCAATTTAGACACATGCATCAGGTGAAATCTCTATTAAGCCAGGCTTAATAGTAACACTACTAGGCCTATATTCCTTTCTTAGACCAGACCAAGTGTTCCTCCATACCCTTAACAAAGAGTTACGCCTATTAAATGTCGAGTTCAACACTCGATGCCCGACTACTATAATCGAGTGACCCAATCCCATTATACCCGGAATCCTCTTGTGATCCCACAATGCCATTCCACCTCACGATAACGACCTCTCTCTCTCTCTCGCTCCCAGTGGCCAGTCAATGGTGGACGGCTTGTATGCGGTTAATGAACCTAATGATAGCCCCTTATGCTCATTACCGGGTGAATGGGCGGAGGGTAATGTAATGTAATCAGAAACAGGAGTGGTTACATCATGCGACCTTGAGGTGTACCGACAACGCTCTGCGTTACATCTCCGGAGGGAGAGGTGGATGTGAACGTACTCTACCTCTCGGTGCCTGGGGCGGGATCTGAATCACCGACAACCACAACAGACCAACAGGCAGTGTGTGTTAGCAATGGGAATATCCAGTACACTACTACAGGAATTAGATTTAAATTAGTTTCGAAAGTAATTCATGATGAGCTTTTGACTCTGGCATTAAAGTCAGTTGCAATATGAATATTATTTCAAACGATCTAAAAGACTTCTTCATTCACTGATGTAAAAACCTAGCTTTAACATGCCTTTACATCAAACAGTCTTTACTATCTGCAGAAGCCCACGGTAGAACTATCCGTGGGCGTTACTTTCTCTGTTAGTTGTGGTGTAATACACTTTCTTCCTGACAGTTATGAATTTCCTGTAGCCAAATCTAGGAGGCCACGTGCTGTCGTGGGAGTTGTGATATATCTTGTCTAGTTTAGTTGCTGAGTTTCTCCTTGTTGTGGGCTTAATTGATGTCGCTGCTTAGGCAACTCCCATTGTTTGTGGCTAAACAACTAACCACTCACTGTTAAATTTCAAGATAGTAAGGTCAATCAGGCATCAAGCTGAAACTAATGCATTTAGGCATGTATTGTGTTTTTAAGTAAATTTGCAAAATATATACAACCGACCTTTAAAAAATAACATAAAAACTTTTTACGTGTGTTTGACTTTTCTTTCTAGCTTTTTCAGTACCCTAAGAATATAGAGATGATAAAGACAAATCGATTGTACTTTAATAAGGGCCCATTGATAAGGATCATGTTGAAATGCACCTACTTTGAAAAAGTAACCGCTTAAGCTAACACAAAGATCAAAATAATGTTTTCGTTAAAAACGGAACAGAAGAACCCTAGGGTTCAAATTGTTTATATACTTTTGATGAAACGACCATGAAGCCAAACTCTTTCAAAGTTAAGATTATTACAAAAATATCAGTTTAAAACTAATTAGTAATTGCTATTTGAATAATAAAGTTTGTTACACTGAGAAAAATCACTTTCATCCTAATATGTAAACCAGTTAAAAGTAAATCTAATGAGGTAGATTTTGTGTGTTGTCACAATTTAATGAGCGATTCAGATGTGATTATCAGAAACTAAAAGTAACATTATCTTTTGCAGACACTGACACTTTTTGTATCAGACATAAGCCTTTTAGCTATTGGCTTGTGTCTAGAAGTCATATTAGTTGTGTTCTCGGAACGTATAACTTTGACTGCAGCAAAAATACGGCTTATATCTGAATGTATGGCGTCACAGCCTTGGGTGCACTAAGTTGGTTCTAGATATAAGCTTTGTCTATAGCCGCATTAAACGTGTACTTCCGATACTAAATATCTGTGTAAACGTATAACTGATCAAATCATACTTTAGATCTATTTTAGTAATATTATAACCTTCATTGTCAAAATAATTATGTGCCACATTTAAACAAGTATCTGAAATTTACAAATTAAATGGTTTTAGTAAAAAAATACTTTTTAACTGAGGAAGACATAACACTGGATACGCGTTACACATAAGACATAGCACACAATAGGCATAACACTATCTTGGCGTTTAGCAATACTTCTTTAGCCTTATAAAAGCATATTATATTATTGAACGCTAATAAAGAACAAAAGGCTAACTTATTTTAAATACATTGACTAAACCACAAGAAAAAAACTTTAAACATCATTACTGATATTGTTTTTATAACAGGTTTTTCGAGCATATTCAAATAAATTATTATACACGTCACACATCAAGTTATTGATGTGGCTGTTTTATTGGACCAACCATTTTTTACAGTAAGCCAAATATTATAAGTTTATTTAATTTACTACGCAAATATAAAACTACTATTTACTATTTAATATAAAATACGCAATATCTCTTTGGGACAACTTAAAGCTACTAAAGAGTCGCATATAATTAATTGTTCATGATTTATTTATTATTATCATCATACACATCTTACTAATTTTTAATATTTGTGGTATTATTGAACTTGTGGCCGTGATAATTCAATACAATTAAGGTACACCACGACGCATAAGATTTTCAAGTTTAAAAAATTATATAGCAAATTAACATAGGCTATACATTTTTTGTAACAACACGTGTGCCGTTAACGTTTTCCTGGAATAATATTAAATTTATAGGGATAACAGGAACTGTTATAGTTATAGTGCCTTTTCTTCCCATCCTTTTAATTTGTTGTTAAATATTAATAATTAGCTGGATATAATTTATTAGGTATCAACAAAGGAAACACGAAATATCTCATGCAACAACTCACTTTGTTACTAATTTGCATACAGTTTTATTTATCTTTTATATATACATCTTCAAAATGTAACTGGTATTTCTGTAACAGTAACGTGGTGAAAGTAAGTAACAAACATACGTTATGTATGCAACAAACACTGTGAACTCTACAAGTTAGTAATAGTTATATCTTAACTTGATTTTAATGATTTGTAATGGATATCTTATGTCGGATACTGACAGAGCTATATCTGAACTAAAGAGTACTTCTGGCGGAAGCACTACAGTCAAACTAATTCCACCTGGAAATGTATTCATTTCGGAATTCTTCTCCGGGGTGGACCTCAGTAGTTTTACCAGTGGTGCCGTGATGTGTACTGGTCGTTTCTCGTTCCCCGTTCGCTAGTCGGTAGCGTTCGCGTTCGTTTCAGTTTAATTTAACCACGAGTATTAATCGAGTTAATAATTTTGTACAGTGCGTAGTTTGTCGTAATGTTCTGTTAGCTATTCTATTTTGTTGTGATTCAAAGTTATACAGTGAATGTGATTGTTGTTGATACTACTTCATTATGGATGGGAACAAGTGTGACCGGTTGACATGATGGAATCTTTGTTTGTGTTCATAGATGTATGATGTATGTATATTATGTTAGATGTAGACTACATATATCATGTAAGACATTTTTCCATATTTTTATATTACAGTGAGATGGTCGATGAATTAGAATATTTAAGACCACACTTGGATTATCAAAAATTTTATAAGACTTTTACTTATAGTTAGTTGTAATAAGTCTGTACTCATTATTATTAATACTTAATCCATTGGCGTCAAAAACCAACCATTTAAGTTTTTTGTACATATTAATATATTAATCATATAATTATAATGTCAAAATAATAGGAATTATGAAAATGACATTAATTATGGAATTAAGTTTGTTCTATCAGGAACAAAATGGTTCATGCTTATATAATTTTTATATATTTTTTATTTGAGCTAAATTTTTTAGATATTAAACTTTTTCTAACAGATACCTACTTTTATTACTACCCAATCATTTTATTGTTTAATCTATCTAATTAATAATTTGACGGGCCTTAGATTTTTCACTCGTTCAAATCATGTTATGCCTTTAACAACTAATCACAGTATTTAATTGAGAAAACTTGTCATATGCACGATTTTGCTGGTGAAGATGAGAACTACCTTAACCTTAAGTTATTATTACTTATTTATTTACTTATTTATTTTATTATTTTTTTATGAACTTAAAAAGGATTGTTTTTATATGAGTCTTTTTTAGATTGTTTTATAAAAGTTTTAGATTTTACTGTTTAATTAATGTAACCTAATGTGTTACTGAGAAAATTATAAAATTGTGTAATTAACAATTTTTACTATGTTTTATTAATGCATAGGTAATTTGTTTTATTTTTTGGGTTGGTAGGTATTATTTCTGTGTGTAAGTATGTTTAACAAAGCAATTAACCTGGTTCTCCAAATCATAGTGTTCATTTTTTAAATCCTACTTCTATTTTATACAATTATATCTATTTCATTTATTATTATATTTTTTACTAAACTTAAGTAAAAATAAATTTATTTACATACACTCATCATTAATAATGTTATATCAATAAAGCTAAACAATTGTGGTTATAGATTCTGATGATTTAAATAAGATATCGTATAAATTGAAGAATCAACATGAAAGCTGGCTAATGCAAATTTCGGTCATTAAAAATGTCTTAAAATTTTATGACATTTAGAAGGTTTATTGGTCTTTGTTTATTTATATTAGTTTCCCTGTTTTAGGATATTAAAGTATTAATCAAAACAATAACATATTAAACATTTTTATGCATAATAACATATTCTTATTCATTTTAAATGTATTAGCCCTAAACGTAAATATTTGATAACCAATGGATCTAAAATAAATGAGAGAATAAAAAATGGTTTGCCAAGTCTTTTAGGTGAATACAGTCAATAGAATTTGTAAAATTTATTTTCTTAGTCCACGACAATATTAAGCTTTCTAACTTATAATCTCTTTCAGCAGTCTAATATTGAGCTTATTATTCATCATGAACAATATTGGAATGGAGCATAATTCTTTGGTTTCAATAAAAGTTCTGATAAAAAATCAATATTTTGTCAGTCACTGCAGACATAAGACAGGTAGTTAGATGCATCAATCAATTATTGAGCCACTTTAGTTTTATAGAGCTAGTGCTACTTCTTTGCCATTTACTAATCAACAAAAGGGCTATATTTATGTAAGTTTTGTTGCCAGCAATTTTTCAAAACAATTCCCATAATAATTACAGTCTGTTAATTCAGAGTTTTCTTGTTCAATGGTAAACTAACATTTTTTTTTAGGAAAGTAATATAAATTTTGAGAGTAAATGAAAAACATTTGAATTTTAGCCTAGTGTATTGCACGACAAATATATTTATAAAAATATATATTAATGGGGTACTTTAATTTGTGTCTAAACTCAATCAATTATTTCAAAACATTTAAACGAATTGTCTAATTTATTGTACATTTATTTATCAGTTTTTAAATAACCTAGTCAGAATTTTTATGAAATTTTAGTCCATTATTTTCATGGATTAACTGACTCAAAAAGCGATTTACTCTTTCGCACATTTTTTGTGATGAAACTATTGATTTTTAGGACACTTTCCGCCACTATAATTTTGTTACCATATAGATTGTCCTATCGTCAATGGTCAATGTTTATTATAATTTGTGACAGTTAGAGATTTGACTAAAAAAAAACAAAAGAAAAGAATAATTAATTTTTAAAAATAATTAAATTTACTAATTACTGAAGACTTAGACCATTAGTGAGTTAATAACAAAATTATGCTTAACAGTAACAAAATTGCACTGACAGAAGGTAAGAAACTTAATATTTATTTGTTCATAAACAAAATTATAAATAGGGGTGTGTATATTCGTATTACCTTTTATACATACTAACTGAAAAACATTAATATATTACTGCTACTCAAACTTAAGATGGTTTATAATATTGACTAATGTCATGAGTATGATTATTACAAACCTCTAGGGCAGCTAAAGAGCAATTGAAATGGTTATATCTGAAGTGTGATGTAAAAAGCCTTTACTTCTACACCTTAAATAAAATGGCAATATAAAAAATTATAACATCTACACTAGATAAATACTACTTTTTAAAAGTAACATCTCTAACACCACTACTTTTTAAAAGTACCTTCTCTAACACCAAGGTAGTTATTTAACATCTAAAGCATCAGTAAAATATTGTGTAAACTTACTAAGGTTGATTTTGCTTACAACTGTTTCTGAGATAAATATAAACCATTCGGTTTCCAGTATGGCAGGAATCAACAAACACTACATCGGCAGAAGGTAGAAGTAGCTATTTGTACAGATTATCTTTGTCTGGAGTTGGCATATTTTATACCTATTTAAAAAATAACGTATGATAGATATAGGCAAGACATTACCAGTAGCTGATATACTCTACTTCTGCATTGGATACAAGAAGTTATGTGAAGAGATTTTCTTTGTCAGGAGTTAGCATATCTTATATCTGTATGACAAATAACGTATGATAGAGATAGACAGGATAGACCAGTAGCTGATATACTATATATCTGCATTAGATATAAGAAGATACGTGTAGAGCTTTTCTTTGTCTAGAGTTAGCATTTCTTATATCTGTATAAAAAATAACGTATAATAGAGATAGACAGGACATTAACAGTATATGATATACTCTATGTCTGCATTAGATATAAGAAGATACGTGTAGAGCTTTTCTCTGTCTGGAGGTAGTATAGCTTATATCTGTTTCCTCTATAACATATGATAGAGAAGACAAGACATTGCGAGTATCTGTTGTAGTATAAATCAGAATTGGATACAACAAACACAATGACCGATAAAAAATTGTTCATGATGCTGATATAAGCTTATATTTGTTTCGGATATGTTCCCCATTCGTCCGTTCCAGACATATAATAAGTGAATTTTTTTGGAGTCAGCTGCAGACGTTGTATGACTGTATCCGACATACCAGTTTTCTCAGTGTATAAGAAACAAAATTATCATGTACAGTGGGAAGTAGGCCTACTGTATATGGTCAAGCAAATTGCATGGGTATAAACAGAATACTAAAAGGAGTTTTGCATTGTATTTATGGTCAGAAAACAGTACATCATGCGGTGAGAACAATCATTGAAATGCTAGAATTACTTCAGTAGCAAACACATAATCCGCTGCTAGTGTGTAATCCCAGCCCAGAGGCTACAAGTTACAGCTCCATCAATTTTGACGTATTATGATAAACTATTAACGTCATATCAAGACACCGGCCGCGAGGAACTGGACCAAGAAGATCAGAATGATGAACCAACATAATGACGGAGTTGTTCATCACTAGGACAGCTGACCTATGAAATTTCGGTCAAGTGAAAAGACATGGTGCTTAAATTAGAAAGGCAGCGTGGGCGGTTGATATTATGATTATTGCATGGTGGACACGCCCCAAACGTTTGTCCCGCCTCTAATTTGGCCAAAATAGGCGATCTGCCGTGAAAATTCTCACGGGAATGTGCTATTTTAAAAGCGTGTAAATAAAGACTGAGGATAGTTGTAGGGACATTTTGCAGGAATGTTCCTAATTTAAGGCCTGTAATACATATACAGAGAAACAGTAGGCTACACGTTAAGAATTGTTATACAGATTCTGAAATAATTAATTTGCAATCTTCGTTGTCCAGCAGACAACTGTATAAACAGAGTTCGAATCAATAACAAACTTGGCCTCAGTTTATTCGTAAATGTTTTAATTCATATTAATTAGGTATTATTAGAGTTGTTTGATGAATAGTAGACTATCTAATTTGCAGATCCAACACGATAGATGTATAACTGGCCCAAGATGATATAAACATCATCGCTCAAAATGTATCAACGGGAATCTAAACGATTAATGGCCAATCTCGTTTATCCATTCTATTTATAGTTTTAGTACTGTATACAACATCTGAGGACAAGGCGTTGAGAAATGTGTGAATTGAACCATCGATCACAGCACCCATGATATATGTTCACTTAATCGTAGTTGTAGTTTCGAAGATTCTTTTGAACTATTCAAAATACAATGCTTTATTGGTAATAAGTAATCATGAAATCCAAGCAGTTGTGTTGGTAGAAGTATTTCATATATTACCCGCAGAAAGGAGCGATCCTTTTCTCCTCTTAAAGGAGTTGAACCTTAGAGATTTATTCACTACCATTTTGCCTAGCATGCAGTGTATGCAGTGATAGCACACTATAGACATGCAACCACCGAAGTGCCATCAGGACAGTGTCCGTTCCGCTCCTCCCGTCTCTCCAGCCTTCGCCAGTGCCGCTGCCGCTGGAAGCGCCTATTTTCACACACGGCTGCGGCTGCAGGCTATAATCACAACACACGTGCCGTCTACACCGCAACTGCCGCACGCGCAACCGCACGCACCCGTGGTCACGTGACGTGCAGAATGCAATGCTGCATCCGACAGACGAGTCATCGAATGGCTCGCAACAAAGAGCACTCCATCGAATCAACGAGCTTCATATTGTAGATAAATCGAAATCCGATAGGCCTAATAATTTCGATCTTGGGTTATGTGTCGGTACAGTTGCAAATTGTACATCAAACGTTAACAAGATTCTCCGAGGCGAATGAATGAAATAGATTGGAAAATGTCACGCTGGGACTGAATTCAAAATTATTTCATATTGTTTCAAGTTTGAAATAAAATTAATTAAACTTTTATGTGATGCTTTAGCTTGTTTTCCGGCTGTCACAATTGTTGCCATTTGTAACCAGAAGCTATGGCTTGCTGACGTCATGCATGAACGTGACATCCATTATTGTGATCAGTGTGTGCAGACCCCCAGCTAAAGAATTCCTTAGTCGTTCGCATAGACATACAATGTCAAGAGTTTACTTGCTGCAAAAAAAATGTTCCTGCCCAACCATACAATAATATAAAATTAAAATTGTTAATATGAACAACACTATGAAAAAATATATCTCTATATTATAGTTAAATTTTTTCTTCCTGGTGTACATCAAAATATTAAATTCTCGAACACAAATAAAAATGATTAAATATGTAAACTCCGATTTCAAGGCTAAAGCTCCATAGCATCAATGTAAATTGATATTTACTCAAATTGATAGTCCTACTTCTCAAAATTGCCATCTTGTGCCTCAGAAACTTATCATTTCATGATGGTCAAGCCAACTTCAAATGCAGATTTCGTTTACACGAGTTAGTTTATTATAACGTAAGTGAAATCAACGGAAAGAAAATTGTTATTGTAAACAAAAAATTTTTAAACTTTGGAGACTTGAAGATTGAAGAAGATTAAGATAGCCACATTAAACTGTGTTGTAAAGACCACCAACGAAGAGACCCGATTATTTTGAAAACCGTCCCTTAATTTATAAAATTACTCCTCGAAAATAATCCCCCAATCAAAAGTAATCTATAACTTACAACAGTTCATAATCGTTCACGCTCTGTCGATTGGCCAGTTCAAACAAGATCAACAAGCCGGTAAATTAATGAAGCAAACATTGAGCCGATAAATTAAAAACGTGACGTTGAAAAGTGGGAATAAGAGTTTTGGAAACCCATGGGAAGGGGAAGGGACGGCGGTAAAAGTGAGGGGTTGCCCTGGATACCTGACCATCACCTGATAAACTCTGAGATAAATCAATCAAAAGTCATCTCGGGACACACTTTTGGAAAATAGGAAAGGGTAGAGGAGAGAAGAAGTAAAAGTGGGGACGTGCATGCCGAATAATTGCGGGTTCTAGCGGCTGCCGCAAACCGAAACTATTATTCGAAACGTTCGTTCCGGTAAGACCGGTACGTGTGCCCAAATTAGGCGAAATTCGGGTTCCAAAACAAGAGTAAGAAGGCGCTTTAAATGCATGGAATCGGGGAATATCGTGATTGTGGGATGAAAAATGGCGCAGTAAAGATAAAAGAGAGTAATAACTACTTGGCAAGGTATTCACGAATCTTGATTATAGTAATGAGATATCGAGTTATTCAGATTAAAAGAACATTGTATCGACTCTGATTTATACTCTCTTTTTTCCGATGAAAGCGAATAGTGGCAAGCAGGTCATCCTCTTTTTCTTTTCATGGTCATTAGTTTTAAATCGGTTATTGCAATATAGAAATACGATAAAGTAAAAATAGCTATTACTGTACTACAAAATGGGATTAACGAAAAAATCAGTAACAATCGGAAAGTATGTAGGCCCTAAGATATGTACATGAATTTATGATGAGGCATTAATGCAAGCTGTTTTTTTTTTTTTTTTTAATGCTCTAAGAAGTCACACGAATTATACTTGGATAAACAACTCTCAGATCAGTGCCAGTCGGTATCAGAAAATCTGTCTTTTTATATTATTTTTTTTATTTTGTGTCTATCAACGCCAGTGGCATTTTTTACGTTTTGACAGGGATCGGTCCAAACCCCCGTCTTGTTACTATCTAACATCGACCAGTTGTTAGAAATCATCATTAATAGCCCAATGACAAATGGGAATTGGTCAGGAATCGATCCTTAAAAAAAAAAACTTTTCCTCTGGACCGAACCGGCAACCTTTGGATTCAAATGCGAGCACTGCACCACTCGCAGCTACCCAGCCAGTTATAATTAGTATTATAAGTCTAAGTAAGTTGTTAGCGGATATTCTGCTATCATAATGTCATGAGTTACTAATAGTTCAACTAATTCATAGTAAACCACTTCGCTTTCCCTCGTATCTGACAGGCACTTGGGTGGTACATTCCTTGGATGGATGGATACCTAAACACATCACTCCAGTTCCAAGTACCGGCGGTTTCTATGTACCCTGTCAGTTTTTATTTACCCGTATCCATTATGGTCCGCGGGCCGTGCCAGGGCGAGCTGCTGGGGCGAGGCACCGTGAGAAGCACAGAGCGGTCAGTCGACTCACGACATGTAAACAAGGGAAAGTAACAGCTGATCGTGACTTCAATCAGCTGTTATTCTGATGTATGGGACTAGAATATTGTTCGGGAGAGGAAAAAGAACTATAACCGCTCCGGGATTTATGAATAGTCGAGAAATTATATCTCGGAGAGTCTTTCCAGATTCACTTTCCTCACGATACCGCCAAGCAAAGAAGACGAAACATGGGGAAACGGAAAGACTTGAGTAGACAGAAAAGTCAGGGATGAAGTGTGATAGGTCAACAGAGCAAATGGTCATGTTAATATTTTATGTAACACAGTGGAATGAAAGACCGCACGCTCGCTACAATACTGTGTATACGCATATGCTGTGTTCATTTCCATTTCGGATGTCTCTTAAACATTAAAATATCTCTGGAAAAGAATTTAAGGTGGAAGAAGTATAAAGCACGCGTGTTTTATTCTTTAATTTTGCATCGGCCACTAATAGTTTTACTTATCAAAGTAAGGTATAATTTTAAACTTAACACATTCGTCGTGTAAAACAATCGTTTGAAAAAGTAGACCTTTTAATAGGTCGACTTTCCAAGAAGAAAAAAATCTAACTACGTACCACTCGTTCATAGCAGGGGGAGTAGTCAACGCGTGCAAAAATATAGGTCGCCTTTCTTCAACCATCACTCTTTTTAGAATCTTGAGGATTTAGATGATTGACAACCTTTTCGATGATAATTAATATCTGGCATCGATCATTTTTTCAGATTAACACCTAACAATCTCTCAATTAGACGTTGTCAAAGTCGGACAACGACAGACTTTGACCTTTTAAAAATCGCGTCCCGTCAAAGGTAGACTACGAGAAAAATTAGATGACGTCAAATGTGAACAATTTTAAAATTAGCTTTCATGTAACCTTAAATATATTGGTTTATTTCATTACTACAGATCGTGTAGAACATTGCACAACAGCACCCGGGCTTATCTTAAATTCGAATACTTTAATACCTTTAATACCTTTATTGAAATGGCGACCTAACTCAATAGGTATAGTTTAAAGCCAAGTATGAATGAGGGATGGACGTAGGATGATTGTGGCGCGATCTTGTAGTCTTGTTACTGACTAAGGCCGACATTCTCCTTAGACAGGACTGTTAATTCATAGCCCAACAGCCAATGGTATCTAGGGACCTACAGTTTAACGTGGGATCCGAACCACAATTTCAACCTCCCATATACGAATTGGTCTAATTATGAGGATAACCTGTACTTTGAACCTTCTGTACCGGTAACCCTTCTTGAAATAACTTTATATGCGCTTACATTGTTTTTATTGCTTCAGAGTAATGCAAAATACTCTTCTTTAAGAATTTTATGGGTTTAATATTTGGAATCAAAGTTGTTACACATGCCGTACATCCCATAACTGAGGATCGAGCTATCAGCTAGCATTACGATCCACATGGGCACAACAATGACTCTTATTAATTGCCCCACAGTAGTGTAACCGCGGTCCGCGGTACTGACCTACCATGTGGTACTGTACCGTACCGGCACTGCTCTCACTATGCGGCTATATTGGGACCTCTAATGATGAATCGCCCCATCCGAAGGACGTTAATAACCTCCTTGCTCGCGGAGAGAGTAAACAATACCGTGGCATCGCTCTGTACCTCGTATGATACTGCAGCTAATAACACAGCCGTCTTTCTCTTTCAGCGGGGTGACTTGCAGATTTATAGTATAAAATGGTCCATATACAAGTTTGTATAGGGTTCAGTAAGGTTATGGTTAAATTGTTTGGAATCTAGATCTATGTGTTTAAGGTTTAGTGGAAAAATTGACATGTATAATTAGAGGTAATAATAACATGGTCCAGGGCTTGTTAGGTCTTACCATGGCTACTGCCGTAATAGCGTATTCTTTATAGGGAAATTCGCTAAAAATGTTTTCTAAAAGCTCATGAATGATGAAATGATATTTTTATAAAAACTTCAGTTCCCCTCTGGTTCTCAATACAAATTTTACTACAGAACTTTAACATATTTACTGAGTATGTGCTCCCGTTCTGGATACTTCTTTAGATTCCCCGCAGGAGCTATTAGGCTACAATCAATATCGCGTGATATACCTGGTGGAGGTGTCCGACAGCTCGGCACGTCCCCGTTAACCAAATAACGGTTGTCACCGCCGGCGCCCGATAGCCATTGGTCACCCTTTATTGGGTTAATATCGGGTAACGCGAGTAACTCAATACTCTGCAGTCCATTTCCATACACGCCACTTACTTTGTCACCGGAGTGGAAGTTAAGGGAAAGTGCAACTTTATGATGACAGGGAAAATGTTTTGTGTGTGAAGGAGCATTTTACTCGCGGATTCTCACTATGAACCTAGTCTTCTTTGAAAATAAGCCAAAGTAACTAGAACTTTTAACATAAACCAATAACAACCAAAAACCGAGATTTAATCATCTAATATAATTGACGTAGGCCTATTTATTCTTTGTGTTAAGTGTATGTTCAGTAGTGGCATTTTTAACGTTTTGACGGGGAACGGTCCAAACCCCAGTCTTGTTACCATCTAACATCGACCAGTTGTTAGAAAGCATCATTAATTAATAGCCCAATGACAAATGGCAACTGGGTCCGGAATCGAACCTTTGAAAAGCTACTAACTTTTCTCAGGATCGAACCGGCAACCTTTTATTTCAAATACGATCACTATAACACTATAATTAATTTAACTTCTTAATTAATTGATAGTATTGATACCACTATACATTGGTTGGTGTCATTGGATTTGCTGCACGTATCTTAGAAAATAAAACTTGTAAATTATGCATTCATATGACAACAAACATTTTCAAAAGTTGAGTTTTGTACAGAGATATTTGCATCATAAGTTAATAACGCATCTACTGCCAATTGGCAAAGCAGCAGGCTTGGATGACATTTTCCCGGAGTTTATAAAACACTCGGGTAACAAGGCTAGACAGTGGCTTCTTGAAGTTTTTAACACCACTCTGAAAACCGGCGACATGCCTGGGATATTTAGAAAATCCAAGATCATAGCTATCCTGAAGCCCGGAAAAGATCCAAAACTGCCTGAAAGTTATCGGACTATAGCTCTTTTAAGTGTTTGTTATAAGCTGCTAGAGAAGTTGATTTATAGCAGAATCCTCCCTATTCTCAATCCCTGTCGAACAAGCTGGATTTAGGCCTGGTCGCAACTGTTGTGACCAGGTTTTGGCTCTGACTTCTTTTATTGAGGATAGGTTTGAGCGAAGACTGAAAACCTCTGTGGCTTTTTAGATCTGACTGCAGCATATGACACTGTCTGGAGAAAAGGCCTCGTAGTTAAATTTTACGACCTTATTCCTTGCCCTTTCTTGTTGCGTCTCCTCAACTCAATGCTCTCCAATAGGATGATAAAAATATATATGGGACGTAGAGAAAGTACGTTTAGGCAACTAAAGGATGGCCTGCCACAAGGGTCAGTGCTCGCCCCACTGCTCTTTAATGTGTATACTGCCGACATTCCTGTAACTCGGTCCTTAAAGTTTATATATGCAGATGATATTGCATTGGCATATCAACACCAGCATTTTCGACAAGCTGAGGAAACACTAACAAATGACCTCACGATCCTCGGTGAATATTTTGAAGCCTGGAAGCTAAATCCAAACCCCACAAAAACTGAGGTTGCTTGCTTCCACTTGAATAATAGACTGGTCAACCAAAAACTTAAAATCGTATTCAACGATGTTGAGCTGAAACATAATGACCACCCACAGTATCTGGGATTTACTTTAGATCGGTCTCTCACGTTTAAAAGCCACTTACAAAAAACGGTAGCTAAGGTGAGAACCAGGACTAACATTGTCCATCACCTTTGCTGGCTCCACATGGGGAGCTAACGCACAAGTTCTGCGAACAACTGCTCTGTCATTGGTATATTCAACTGCTGAGTACTGTGCTCCCGTGTGGTTAAATAGTGTGCACGTTAGAGAGATCGACGTCCAGCTAAACAGGACCATGAGAGCCATTAGTGGTACACTCATGGCAACCCCTGTACCCTGGCTCCCGTCCTGTGTAATATCGCTCCTCCTGAAATAAGACGAAGGGGACTCATTAGGGAATACACAAAGATCTTATCTGCTCCACAGCTGCCCATCCATGATTACCTACCGCAGAATGCGGGCCGATTGAGGTCCCGAAACCACCTCTACGAACAGCCTCCCAGTTGATGGACACGAACTTCACCATCCATACAAACTGGACTTCATCCTGGGACGCTTTTCAAGGTCGGAACCACTTCTTGATAGCTGACCCGACCGTAGCGGTATAGGTGGTATGAATCTTCCTCGGAAGCAGTGGGACTATACTCAATCGTTTCCGCACTGGAGTGGAAGATGTAATTATTTGAAGTACAAATGGGAATGACACAAGACCAGTCATGCGACTGCGGAGCAGAGTATCAAACTATGGAACACATAGTCGAAGAGTGCCTACTGAGTGCCATCCCCGAAGGATTGGCCGTTCTCCATAGCTCAAGTGAAGCTGGGCTACAATGGCTTAGCGCCCTGGATTTAGCTCTATAAAGAGAGATCTAATTTTTATTTTAGTGTTTGGATTTTTACTTATACTGACTCAGGTGCTCTGCACCGCAGAATTTATTTTATAATTCTTAAACCATGGTGGCTGGCTAAATGAGCCATACGATATATATATATATATAACGCATCTACTGGTTAAACACGGAAAAACTTTGAATTTCAAGTGTAAGCACAATACAACTATAAATAAATAAGTAGATAAACTACTAAAAAATCAACATAAGTTGATGGAAAAGAAATTAGATGATTAGCATTTTAAAACGTTTTGTCCCATTTACTCAATGGCATCAGCGTTACGAGGCCACGCAGGTACTTTCTTCAATTTTTTTTGCTGTTTGGCATTAGTCTTCACTAAATCAATGTCATGTAGGCATCGTGAGATTCCAATGTATCACATTACACTCGAGCGTTGATGATGTGAGAGGGAGGAGAAAGGAGTTGTAATTACTTGGGCTACCACCATCTCGTTTGGTTTAGCGGCGGACTGAGTAAAAACTCAAAGTGGCAATGACTGGATAATCCTCATCATGACTAGAGATTGCACGTTTCGCCCACGGGGGTGAAAACACGACCACGATTCGCAACTGGAATACTAGAAACGAGGACGGTGTTTACTATTCATTTTTAATGTTAAATCTCCAGTTCTAATTTTTGGAAGGGAAATTAATACATCCAACTTTGTAAGATGCACATACATATCTAGTATTTTTTATCATTCTGCACGAAATCAGCCTGTTTTTTGTTCTCTTAATAGTACCAAACCGATTGTTTTCTGTCCTAGGACTGAAAAATCATCTGGAGAATTTTTTAGGTCCTAGTACTGAAAAGTCAGCTGTTTGCCAAGTATATTACTATTGAATTATTAATGTTGAGGAGCAGAATTTTGAAATTCAACGTTATGAAAAGCATTGTTTGTAAATAACAGAAATGTAAACACTGAATATTACTTACTTTGTAAATATAACCTCGAAAATACAACTTTATAGTTAATATTTTTAACGATCAAAAGTCTAATTTTCGCATTATGATAAAAAACGTTGTTCATCACTCGGAGCAAAAGTGTCTTTTTGATGCTTAATCGTTTTTAAAAACTCGGCTGCGCCTCGTTTTTAAAACACGATTGCGCACCAAAAAGACCCACTTTTGCTCCTAGTGATGAAAACTACTATTGTTGTATGGAATCAAGGAAAACACTTTTTTAGATTGACAACTATTGCTAGGAAGAACAAAATATTTTAATGGGCAGCCAAATTAACAAAATTACATTTTACAACTTCTCTATAAGTGAACTTTTACACATTGAAAAAAATTAGATGTTCTAATAGATGCTGCTAGGTCTTTTGAGATCAAACTAGTACGAGTAATTCATGTTTAGTGCAAAACTGTTTTCTAAATCGCAAAATAATTAGTGAAAAACACCGAATAAATAAAATTTTAAGTTTAATTTTTCTCTTAAGCCTAGTTATTTCCAACATCTCAGGTATTAATAAAAATTTATTACATCTACAACCTAGTTAAAAGGGTGAATACGTCACTTAGAAATTACAAAAATACTTGAATAAGCGCGTCATGGTCTATTTACAAGAGCTACACACTTAGAATAATTGATTTGGATTGATTAGAGTTTCCTTTGTTGTTTCTTTCTAGTGCGCTATAAAATAAAACGCATCCCTTTCAAACATTGATAAGCGCGCATTATTTGCTCGACTAGCGTCCGATTGTTTGAGCCCTGGTGTTCGGCGTCACAGAGGAGCGCCACGGGCAATTGGGGTTCAATGTCTTCGGTAATGAATTCAGCCAGAACAACGGCGCGGACCTGAGGGAATGAGAGGCACGCCGGATCATCCAATCTGTCTACAGTCTACATAGTCCAGGAAATTTAGGCTCATATAGGGCCAAACCTAGGGTGACCAAACGTCCCGGAAAACCGGGATTGTCCCGGTTTTTGATAATGTCCTGCAATGTCCCGAAAAACTGTATCGGGACACCCAAAAGTCCCGGAATTCTGTTAAAGGAATAAAAAAAATATTGAGACATAAATATAGGCAAGTTCAAATTTTGACGGGTGGAATAGAATGGAAGTGGACTCGCTAGAAGCAATTTTCAATATTATTTATAATTACAAAAATGTAACTGTGTGCAATTTTATAGCTAACCTTAGCTTCAAATAACAAAGACATGATTAAGAATGCTGGAAACAGTAACAATTATTCTTCTGCAAAGCCGATCATTACCATCCATCATTTAATCATTTGAACTCTATTATTTAGGTATTTTTTACCATAAATACCTACATTATAACAGTCAACATCATGTCATTATGTTATCAATTAAGTTATTGTAGCATTTATTACTATCATTTGATGACAAGTTAAATTTTTAACAATACTACATGAACATAAAAAACAGGCTAAGTATTTAGGTTTAGGGAATTAATGAAACTTTGTTTTTGTGTGAATCTGATTTCACACAACGACACAATGCTAATTAAAAACATAGCCTATAATATGAATCAAACAGATCTTATTTAGCCTAATTCTTATACTGGGAATAATGAACCAGTTGGTTGGTTTACGGGGTGGGGGGAGGGGGGAGGAAAGGGTACATATTCGAAGCTGTCCCGGTTTCCTCCGAGAATGATTTGGTCACCCTAGCCAAACCTCAAACAAATTGCAATAGAAATTGAAATTATACTATGAAGTCCGTAAGGCGTCTTACATACCATATACAAAATCGGCCAAAATCGGACTGGTAGAAATCCGCCATTTTGGCGAAAACCACCGCCATCTTGGATTTATGCAAGCTTTTGGTAAATTGGATAATAAAATATGTTTTCATTGACTTAAAACATTGAAATTCATTTTATTGGATTCCTCTTTGAATTTACTTAAAGGAAAATACAGATTTAATGTATATGACAAAGGATTAAATAGTATTTATAAACATTAAAAGAATAAAAATATAAAAAATTGCACTTTTTCAAGATACCACTTTTATTTTTGTGCACTTGTTCCTCCAATACACAACTTGACACTTAGGATATATTGCTTAAAAATATTTCTAGTATACATAATATCAAAATGTTCCATCCAAAACATATTTTGGGATGGTAGGTACGACCTCAGTTGAAAGAAGTATACAGGGAACGTACGGTGTTGCGCCGGTTGCGCGCTGCGGACCATCTGCCGAGCCGACCTCATCGCATCGATGTATACATCGATGCCTCATCGACGCTCGTTGTGTCGGGACAAGTTCTAGTATATCGATGTTCAGTCGTTGGTTTCCAACCAACATTTACAATAATTATCACTTATTTCACAGTACTAGTCGTATCACATTTATTTTTATTAAGGTTAAACTATAGTCTATCTAAAAATTTATTTTGTAATAAATATTAAAAGAGTTAATATGAATGTTTTTACTGTATAATTTTTATTGTATTCGAGAATTTTCCCTATAGGGAATACGCTGTTACGGAGTAGGCATGATAAGTCCAGGACCATGTTATTTGTTCATTTTGCGGTCCCCAGAGAAGACAAAAACACCATTCGTTCATTTAATGTATATGCACAGTATCTATGTATATTACAGTATCTATGTATACCATCATACACAATATTGTATATTGTGTGTCCGTGGTACTGATAACTTTGAAAGGAACGTCCGATTTTGGTGAAATTTGGCATGGACGTGTAAGTGTAGGTCTACTTTCATGAGTTCTCAAAGCAGCATGATCGGAATATGTTAACAGGGTTTTTTTGGGTTTTAAAGTGTCAAAATGGGTTTTAAACATTTCAACCTCAAATTTCGAAATTCAAAATTTTATTTGAAACCATTTAAAAAAACTCAAAATAACCCATTTAACTTAGCATAACTGGTTACGGAGGAAATAAAAAAATGTGTTCCCATGTTACAGTGTAAGGTACACTGTAGATCTTCCAGCTGTACCTGCAGGCTAAACGGTATAAATGTCATCTGTGTGCGGGGAATGTCATGTTTTTTTAATTTTTTTACAGTATTTAATAATTCCATTGATAATGAAGTTGGAGAAGAAAACTACGAAGACATTTGAAATGAAGTATGATTACCAATAAAACCATTGTATCAATGATAGACTATGTTATTAAAGTTAATACGAAACTTTTAAGATTTTAAAATAACAAATGCGTTATACGCGATACTTTTAATAGTTATACTTTGCAATAAAATCCTAATTTCGTTATTTTGTCACTGATATATCATTTTTTCAAATCAGTTTTAAAACTAAGGATCCTTAGGGATCATAGCAGGTTGTTGAGTGATTAAAGAGCCTTTGAATCTGAGGTTGCCGCGGTTCGATCCTGAGAAAAGTTTGTGCTTTTTGAATGGTTCGATACTGGACCCAGCTGCCTTTGGTCATTGGGCTATTAATTAGTCATCCTGACAAATGAAACTGCTGCTATTTGTCAGTAACAAAGCTAAACTTCATCGGATCCATCACAATCATCACACTCACCCTTCAGTCATACTCGTCTTAAAATAGGCATCTGAGAGTGCTTAGGTGTTTTAAATAAAGTAGGCCTATCCAAAGTAGGCAAAAGCATATCAAAGTTAAATATTGGTCTAAAAGATCGTTTCAGTAATAAAACAAACTTATCAATGCTATAAGAAAATTAATTACAGATTCATCAATACTATCAGGGTAAGTTAAAATTGTCTAACATCACTGTTACTGAATTTGAAAACTACCAACTACTGGAAACACCAGTAGGCCTATACTGATATACCGGTACGGCAGATGACGCGTCGTCGCGCGCACCACCGTACGCGCTCCCCGTCTACTTGTTTCAAATAAGACTGTACCCACCATAACACTAAAATATGTTCTGGATGGATTATTTTGATATTATGCTTACTAGAAATATATTTTGCAATAAATCGTGTCAAGTTGTATATTGGAGTAACAGAATTAAAAAAAATAAGAGCGGTACCTTCAAAAATTGCATTTTTTACACTTTAATGATTATAAAACCTATTTGATACATCATCAGATACATTGAAGTTATATTTTTCTATAAGAAAATTTAAAGAGGAATCCCATAAAATTAATTTTAATGCTCTAAATCATTTAAACACACTTTAATAATAACTATTTGAACATCTTGCATAAATCCAACATGGCGGGTGGTTTTTCTCCAAAATGGCGAGTTTCCGCCAGTCCGATTTTGGCCGCTTTGTAATATCCTATATAAGACGGCTTTAGGTACCTTGTTCAATAACTTTCATTTCTATTGCAATTTGTTTGACCTTTTAAGATAAATTTCCTGGACTAACAGTCCCACACCTTGCATCTACCTCTGATGCCCGGAGTCTACGAGGGTGCTGATCTGATGTTCACCGCGGCACCAGTTGAACTTATAACTTTAATACTTTTAATACCTTAATACCTTTAACTGAAATTGCGACTTAACTCAATAGGTAGTATAAAGCCAAGTATGAATGAGAGATGAGTGTAGGATGATTGTGGCGCGATCTTGTAGTCTTGTTACTGACTAAGGCCGACATTCTCCTTAGACAGGACTGTTAATTCATAGCCCAACAGCCAATGGTATCTAGCGACCTACAGTTCAACGTGGGATCCGAACCACAATTTTGACCGCTTGTATACGAATTGGTCTAATTATGAGGATGGTCTTTATGGATGAACTAGTATTCACTAGTGCGGACGTTAATCCCCACCAGGGAATATCGCATTCACAAGCCATCGCTAACTATCCACAATTCGTGACCTCCAAGTAGCTGGATTACTTGGATTACAGGACGTCGCCACCGTCCCAGTCATAGAGAACTTGGCATAGAGCACAACTAGTTTATACAATATTACCTACAACTTCTTCTGAATTTCTTCATTGAGGTATGCATTCACACAGAGTCTACCAAGAGCTAATACTGTACTGGACTTGAACGAAAGCCGCTTTTTATTGGCACACAACTGAGTATCCACAATGTTTTGATCATTAAAATTTAATCTTTTAAGGAGGTTGGCGAGGTAAGTAGTTTAAAAAATTGTACAGTATTTGGACTGTACATGAAAACTATTTCATACGCTCGACAGAATACTATTTTTCATTCATTGGTGAATAAACAAACTGACAAAATGACTTTTTTTAGATAGCCTACGGCTAACGTCTCACCACCATTGTAGAAGTAAAGTACTGTATTAAAATCAGTGTATTTACAGCTTTAGTAATTTGGGAAAAATGTAAATAGGCTATCATACAATTAAATCATGAAAATTAAATCATGCATATTATACATTATTTAATTTTATCACTCATGGCGATTGTTGCTGAACATCTAAGAGGCTAATTTTACGTAGTTGATTGGTTTATTAAATTCTTTTATATAACCTAACATTTTGATAAAACCACAAGGAATAACACAAACGCCTAAATACACTATGGACATTTATACCCAGACAAAAGTTATCGAAGACAACAAAACAAAAATATGATTCTTGTAATACTAGTTTGTTTAAATTAAAATCAAGTTTAAATAAATCGATTGCAAATAAATACTGATCCGTGAGATAACAGAGCCCCTTGCGGTTGCAATTTAATTGTAATAATCCAGAACACAAAACAAACTAGATAAAAACTTAAATGGGGACAGTATTTTTTTACCAACATCAATTAATGCCAATATCAATACAATATCGCATTACAATCTAGAAACAATCAATCTCTCAAACGTTCGCCGTTTGATCTATCCCACGGTGAGCGTATATCACAGGGCCCGGCCCCCGATCAGCTGATTTGTCTGTCACCTGATTAATGAAGTAGATAACCAGCTGTATATCAGCTGACTGGCGGTACACACAAAGCACGTGTTTCACAATCACCTGTCCTGTCTGTTCGTCCACACAAGGCGTGTGTTGTTAGTCCTAGGCCTACAGACCTGAATAGCTGAACCCTCGTTAGTCTATACTGTACTTTCACTCGGTACACGCCAGTCGCTAGCCGCCAACCCTAGAGCCCATTGTTTTGTCATTGTCTTCTGTTGAAAGACCTCCGCCACTTCCGTAAAATGAATTTCTAACGGTTGATATAAATGCAAATGTGCGCACAATGGCGGTACAGTAGCTGGGAGACAAGAGGTTTCAAATCCTGATGGACAAAGGTGTATTAATTAGTGTTTTGGACAT